>OW679199.1:95393320-95439332 GCA_940337035.1 Agriotes lineatus
GTGCTAACATAAAATATTACAAAAATGATAGTCTGCATAACAAACTCCGCGGTCATGACCTTCTGCAAGCGCTTCGAAAGTAACTTGTCGCGCGCCGTCAAATGCTCGTGCCGAGTCAATTTCACGTTATTATATTCAACAAATCAATGCTATTTGTACAACAATAAATATACACGAATTTTTCTTACTATTCTCAATTTTCTCAAGCATGTTGTTATCGTGTTTCTCAAGTGCTACCGGCATTACCTCTTTACACAAATTAATGTAATAACGCGACCTTTAGAACGTTTACGAGATAAACTACAAAAAAGGCATGATCGAGGAATCGTAGATGCTTCCGATTTGCTCGTCTCGATGTCTGTTTCGAGGTCTACTGTATCAGAAACTTTAGAGCAACTAACGATGAAGTGGTACTCTCCTGGGTTGTATTGAGATGTTTTTCAGGGCTGCTCTGGGTTTCCGTAGCCTGACTGTGTGTGATCTCTGGAAAGATTTTTTGATGGAATGTACAAATCTTTTCATTATAATTTTTTAGTTTAGTTGCCAGCAGATGATTTTTTGTGTAATCGGAGAGAAAAAGCGGGGAACTTTTTAACGAAAAAGAAAATGATATTAAAATTATGATGTTCTTTGGCAGATTAAAACTTCAATCATATTTTCATATTGGTTCATCTACAGCTACACTATATGCTACTATAATATTTATCATAAAAGATAGTTATAAATATGGATTAATGTAATAGAAATAATAGGAAAATTATTGTTAAAAATTGAAAAAAAAAATTATATTATTGGTTTTGAACGGAAAGAATATTTATATTTAAAAAAAATGCAAGTGGTCTGGAGTTATATTTATAGAAATTTATACATTTAATATAAATATAACTAATATAAATATGACTCCAGACCACATAATCGGGAATAAGTCTGTTTTAATAATACGCGATAAGAGTTTGTATCATAAATTTGGCTCCGTGCAGAGAAACTGCGTATTTACAATATTTCGGGAATTTAAACTCATTTTAGTGTCAAATTTGACACCGAATTTTCGTGTGCACCTCGATTAACACGGACTTTTTTGCAGTGTAACGTCGCAGTAATAATGATAATAATTATATGCGGTGCAAAACTTATAAACTAAATCTCCCGAGATTGAAACAATTTCGAAAAATTCCTGAAGTTTGTTCATAAACATAAAATACAGAATTCTGATCATTTTTGTTTTCTCTGTTTTTGCGATTTTGAAATGTTGTTGAAAAGTAGTACATAAATTCTTAAATTCGTGTATATTTATTGTGAGAAATTATTGTTGTGCAAATCGCATTGATTTGTTGAATATAATAACGTGAAATTGACTCGGCACGAGCATTTGACGGCGCGCGACAAGTTACTTTTGAGGCGCTTGCAGAAAGTCATGACCCCGGAGTTTGTTATGCAGAATATCATTTTTGTAATGCTTAATGTTCGCACTAGTGCATGCAAAAATAAGTTTTCATTTATCTTATAAAATTTTTCACAACTTCAACCCTACATATTCACCCTCTTTGCAGAAGGGGTTATCCCCGGATTCCACATTGCAGACACATATTTTATTGCTCTGTGTCAATCAAACTTTTGATGGGAACTTGTATTTTGCATTTAAAAATGACGTAAAATAGTTGTTAATTGCGACAACTTTCACATCACAACCCTAAATGTTATCCCCGGATTTGGGATTGCAGAAATCAGTTTTCGTTTACATTAGTACAAAAACTAATTCATGAAGTATAATTTAGCCGTTTACCTTATGACGTAACAAAAAGTTCACTGGCTCCCGGACTATTATAGGGGGTATGAAAACTGGAGCTGCGTCTACAAATCGCAGAAATGCTAGTTACTTTCCTCACTAGTGAAGGACATGGTTTACTTGCAGCACTTTTGATGAAACCCCTATGTTTTTGTCTAAATTGGGTACCAAAATATAATTTTCGCACTCAAGGTTAAAAACATACATTGGCATTACTAAAGAATATATAGTGCTTTCGTAAAGTAGCGGATAAATTCGTTAAAAATTCAAGAAATAACTTTTGGAAAAACGCTCGGACCCGTCGATTTTTATTTTTATTTGGGCATTTTTTGAAATAAAATGCATACATACAGGGTGTCCCTCGTATGAGGTATGGCGTTATCGACGTTTTTTTTTAATGGAAACCCCCTTTTTTATTACGGGATATGAAAGAACGCATCTTTTTCTTACGCTAAGGTAATTTTTGGTGTATAGGTCACATTACCATAAGTTAAGAAAAAATAAATAATTTAGAAAATACTAAATTTGATTTTACGCTTTTATCAATGACAGCAATCAATAAAAAACATATCGGTCGTTTAGTTACTGTCAGGCAGACAACGGTGCACAATTTGTACATTTAATTTAGTTGTTTTTGAATGACTATTGCAACTAAATTTAGTATTGTGCAATTTTACATTTTTTTTCTCAATTTTTTATCATCTGATCTATATTCAAAATCAGCTTAACGTAAGTAAAAAGATGCGTTCCTCCAAATTCCGTAATAAAAAAGGAGGTTGCTATTTAAAAAAAAATATCGATAACGCCAATCTTATACGCCTGTAGGTATACATTTTATTTCAAAAATGCCCAAATAAAAATAAAAATCGACGGGTCCGAGCGTTTTTTCCAAAAGTTATTCCTTGAATTTTTAACGAATTTATCCATTACTTTACGAAAGCACTGTGTAACGACTAAACGTAAAATTAACAAGGATTAATGCCTGTTTCGATAAAACAGCGTCTAGGAAAACGCCAAAATGAAATGATAAAAAAGATAAGTTTTGCTTTAGTTCTATTTTTTGGGTTATCGGGTTTACATTTGTTAAGTAACTAAACAACCTGATTTATAGCCAATTATACAATTATTACTCAATCAAATAAACCCGATATACATAGCTATTCTTTCTCCTTGAGGTTTAGGTACTAAATAAAAAAATCGGACTCATTTAACCAATCACTTCATCAATTGCTCTTAAAAAAATTGTAAACTGGTTGTTCAAACTGAAAAAAAAAACTAGCAATCTTGGATGCTCAGAAAATCTTCTATATCTTCCATCTTCAACTATTTGTTCCAAAACCAATTTCTAGTGGACACTCATTAAGTACAGCCCGTTTAAGCACTACATCTCAACCATGTTTGAGGACACTAACACTAAGGGACCTTTCAATAGTACTCATAGAACAAGGTTGCGTTATTAAGATTATTTTTGGGAATTTTTGTGGCGGGAAAGATTGTGTTGGCTCCTGCAATTGCTTTGGCTATTTGAAATTTAAGGGAGCGTGGCCTCTTTCGCTCCCTAAATACATGTTTGTACATTAATATTTTTTCCGCCAATCGTACTAGAACTGACACATTATTGACAAAATTTTGATGAGCAAAGTCAAACATTCCATTACATCAGCCGTTGCTAGTTAATTTACAATAAAACTGTACAGGAATAATTCAAACATTCCATTACATCAGCCATTGCTAGGTAATTCACAATAAAACTGTACAGGAATAATATTCCCTGCTTAGGCAGGGAATATTCGAGTACTATTTCCTAAATTTTTTAATTATTCGTATCGATTGGCGAAAAAATCGTATGTGTATCTTGGACAAAAGGCAACATTCCCAGACTGCTGACTCGCCCAACAATATTCACAGTCGTCTGGGAATGTTACACTTTTCGTCCTAGATACACAATGTACTATTATGATTTAGTGTGGCGACATATCCAAAAGATTTTGAATTACACTTCAAAAAATAATAGCTGAGGATTTGTTTTTGTAAACAGGTATTGGTTATTATAAACACGAAAAACCAGATTATAAACGTTCTAGAATTGATGGGAGTACGAATATGCAAATATGCTGATGTTATTACAATGAATTAATTTCAGCTACGTCATAATTGCAGTAGGAGCAAAATAGTAGTGTCTTCAGGGATTACAATTATAAAAGAAAAATCGCCTTACTTCAACATTTCCCCAATAAATGCACTACATTCAACGTTTAGATACTATCTTACCCCAAAGCTGTTCATATGTGATCCGGATAACCGATAAAGTACACAGACATTTGAACAACAACATGATTGCGTTCAGAAAAATTAACACTGCACAGAATAACCGCTAAACCTGTTACAGAAGGTCGTTTTGAAGCAACACTCATTATTTTACACATCGAAATGTCAGAGGTTATCAATTCATCTTCTTGAAAATGTTTCTTGCAAGTAGAAAAACCTACATCAGTTTTTGGTTTTTGGGGTATATCTTCCGTGTGTATGCCCGTATGCAAAGATTGCCTGGTCATTTCTTTAAAACATAAATTAGATATATTTCTATCGTTCATTTGCATCATCTACAATTTGAGTGAAATATACATTTTATAAAAGCTGTAATTTTGAAGTTGAAGTTCTTAAGGTTTAAAAAATAGAAAAAATATTTTATTTTGGCAAATAAAGATTTTCGAGCGACTGCTAAATTAATTTCAAATAGCCTGTGAATGTAAAAGTATGTATAAGTATGTAAAAATATCAAAGGAGTGGATATGAGTTTTAGGTAAAAGGCATTTTATAGTTTTACCTAATACGTTTGTATTTCGATCTCTGCAAATAAATAACCTCTGTCAATAATTTTTATTCCACAATTACAGATAATTAAAGTTTATGTTGCAAGCAAAATTCATTGACACATTTATATTAAAGAACGGTACCCAATAGCTCTACAGGGAGTTTATTATAACGCGCAATGTGTAAATGCGTTTATTTTAAAATGCAATATGAAAACGTTACCGAGTATGTAAAAACATAATATATTCTACGGAGGACAGAACTCTGTTGATGAAATGGCATAAAGACTCCTGTGTTGTTGGGCTCGTCATTCTCCTCGCCCAACAATATTCACAGTCGTCTGGGAATGTTACACTTTTCGTCCTAGATACACAATGTACTATTATGATTTTAGTGTGGGGACATATCAAAAAGAACATTAATTACACTTCAAAAGATAATAGCTGAGGATTTGTTTTTGTAAACAGGTATTGGTTAATATAAACGAGAAAAACCAGATTATAAACGTTCTAGAATTGATGCGAGTACGAATATGCAAATATGTTGATATTATTACAATGAATTAATTTCAGCTACGTCATAATTGCAGTAGGAGCAAAATAGCAGTGTCCTCAGGGATTACAATTATCAAAGAAAAATCGCCTTACTTCAACATTTCCCCAATAAATGTACTACATTCAACGTTTAGATACTATCTTACCATAAAGCTGTTCATAAGTGATGTGGATAACCGATAACGTACACAGCCATTTTAACAACAACATGATTGCGCTCAGAAAAATTAACACTGCACAGAATAACCGCTAAACCTGTTACAGAAGGTCGTTTTGAAGCAACACTCATTATTTTACACATCAAAATGTCAGAGGTTATCAATTCATCTTCTTGAAAATGTTTCTTGCAAGTAGAAAAACCTACATCAGTTTTTGGTTTTTGGGGTATATCTTCCGTGTGTATGCCCGTATGCAAAGATTGCCTGGTCATTTCTTTAAAACATAAATTAGATATATTTCTATCGTTCATCTACATCATCTACAATTTGAGTGAAATATACATTTTATAAAAGCTGTAATTTTTAAGTTAAAAAATAGAAATAACATTTTATTTTGGCAAATAAAGATTTTCGATCGACTGCTAAATTAATTTCAAATAGCCTGTGAATGTAAAAGTATGTAAGTATGTAAAAATATCAAGGGAGTGGATATGAGCTTTAGGTAAAAGGCATTTTATAGTTTTACCTAATAGGTTTGTATTTCGATCTCTGCAAATAAATAACCTCTGTCAATAATTTTTATTCCACAATTACAGACAATTAAAGTTAATGTTGCAAACAAAATTCATTGACACATTTATATTAAAGAACGGTACCCAATTGCTCTACAGGGAGTTTATTATAACGAGCAATGTGTAAATGCGTTTATTTTAATGCAATATGGAAACGTTACTGAGTATGTAAAAACATAATATATTCTACGGAGGACGGAACTCTGTTGATGAAATGGCATAAAGACTTCAGTTTACAGCAAGCATGTGGGTTATTATATGCCCTGTTGTTCTTTCTGATGATTCTTTTTCAATAAAATTACGGTTCATGTATTGCATTTTAAAATAAACGCATTTACGCATGGCGTGGTACCCTTAGAAACCAATAGTAACAATCAAGTCATCATGGAAACGGGAATACCACATTGCGCATTAAAATAAATTCACTGTATAAACCTACACGTTCGATAGAAATTCGAGTATTGACAAACTCAAATAAATAAAGTTAATATGAAAGTAATAACCTAATTTCCTCAAAAATAACATTTACTTATTATCAATTTTTAATGGTGTTTTGTTATTTGGCATAATTTAGTAGGCTGTGGACTTTGTATGGAAAACCACATCAATGTTAAATTAAGAAAAAAAAAACATGGTATCTACTAAAAGTAAATACATTTAAGAATATTGTAACTTCATAATTTTTTGGTTTTTAATAATTTTCTTTTGCATATTCTCTTATGTGATACATATTCACAAGAAAAAGTTTTGAGCTGTTAATTATCGAAATAACCAAATATATTGGACGTGTCCCGATGTAAGCAATATTTTTCTATCAAATTTGGTACAGTTATTCTTTATATATGCTGCTAGGCGATGACAAAGTTTGAATTTTTAAACGTTTAAAAGTGCTTCTATTATTTAGAAAAAAAACACCAGTATCAAATGCTAACTTACCACAAATAAACCTATAAGTAAATAAGTAGTTGGCAGATTTTAGTAAAACTTAGATATTTTCTAGGACTAGCGTTTCTGCATTTTTATATGTCAAATTTAAACGTTTATATTAAATAGCTCTCAATAAAAGTATTAGAATCTAAAATAATCTTACGAACGTACTAAAGATAGACGAAAAGCAGGCAATCTTCGAAAACAATAAACTGCTTATAGCTACACTAAACCTTTTGTAAGAGACAAGTAAGGTTAAACTCTTTAGTTGTATCGAGAGATAAAAAAAGCTGATCCTCAGCGGGCTGTGGAAATCAAATGTGTGAATAATATGTTGGTGGCACTGTAAGTCTATAGGTATGTCAAAATCAAGGTTGGCAGGTTAGGTATCGCGTCAGTTTTGACACAGACTAACCTAACCCTTTGAATATAAAACCTCTATATTCAAAGAACCTAACCTGCTAACATATATTTAATGTCTACTATACAGGGAGATTCAAATTAAGTGCACACCATTGCTATTTTTGTTATTATTGATTTTACAACGTAGGTTAAATTAGCAAATTAGTAGTGTTTTTGGTGCTGATTAATATGCAATTAATAAAAAAACAATCGAATAACGAGTTGGAGACAAAATTAAACACTTTTATTTTTTTTAATGGAACACCCTGTATATATTTCAAAAACTTGAAATAAAAATTAATTTGTGATATAAAAGTCTTAATACACTATTGTCTTAAAATGATAATTAAAGAAGTTAGGGGAAATTTTAGTTTACCTATATCAACAATACACCGTACTTACGAAAAATTCATAGTAGGCTGCTACTAATTCAAAAACAATAACGTAAACATCAGAACTGTCAAAATCAATTTGTCGTACGTTTGGTTGTCGAAAGTAATTAGTGTTGTTTATTTATTTCAATTAAAAACTTAAAACAAGCCTGCAATGAATTTTTACAGTAGAATAATGTATGTATTTATCTATAAACTGAAACTTGCGATAACTTCTTTAGTATTCATTTTAAGACAATAGTGTATTAAGGCTTTTATATCACAAATTTATTTTTATTTCAAGTTTTGAAAAATATACAGGGTGTTTTATTAATTTTTTTTTATTTTGTCGCCAACGAGTTATTCGATTGTTTTTTTATTAATTGCATATTAATCAGCACCGAAACACTACTAGTTTGCTAATTTAACCTACTTTGTAAAATCAATAATAACAAAGATAGCAATGGTGCGCACTTAATTTGAATCTCCCTGTATTGCTAGCGGCTATGAGTGGGGAGGTCATAGCGTAAGTGAGACAGACAACCAACTCTTCGATGTATTTGGTGAGCTGTGCCCAAGCGCGTCGTCCTCGCGGTGGGGAAGTGAATGACGTATCCACGATACACTTATACCGGTATGCTCGTGCGCATCTCCGCTGCAGAATACGTTGTACGTGACGTCACCTGCGACAGAAATTCCAGCATTCGCAATAGATTCTAATACATATTCGGGCGCTTTAACAAATTAAATTCGCTTAATTTTATGGCCTTTTCTATATTTTTCATGATGTAATATTTGTTGTAAATCCAAATCCATGTAGTTTTGCCATCATTTATGATATTCAAGGTTTATTTATAAATTGACATTTTTCTGTTCAAAGAATTGTTCGAGGAATGGTCGCAATTCCCAATTGTCAGATAGGGATAGATACCTTCGCACTCCCGCTTTTTGAATAAAATTATGTCTAAATTAAAGTATTTATTAAATAAAAGATGAGAAAAATACAAACATCGTATATTTATAACATTATTACACTCAGGTGCAAAATAAATAGGCCACCAACCTTTTTGTTGCATGCATATTTGTTCGCAAACTGAATAAAACTTTTTTATTTTACTATCAAAAGAGACACCAGAGTACAGGAAAAGACAGCATGTTGTATATGTCAGTTTTTTAATGAACAATAATGATTTAAATTTTTTAATTTGATACAAAAAGTTTTTACGAAATAATTGCACCCTAATATTTATTTTTTATAGTTCGTAAACTTTGACATTTTTTGTTCTAGTTTTCTTCTGCAATTATTAAAACTATTTTTTTTATTGAGGCCCCGCAATCTTATATACGTTCGCGTTCTACTTAGACAAAGAACTACTTCAAATGGAATGTTTCCTTTCAATTTTGAAATAGTTCTGTCAGCCAAATTTCGGAAAATGTTTTTCTCGTTGCATAAGAAAGTTCCATGCATGGCGTAAAATTCTGATTCAAGCTTAAGTGCGACTTCAAACAATTCTTCGTTAGGATGAATCAGAAGTAGTAATCAAATGTAGTTACAACGCTCGTTACATAATATACTATTTTCGACTGCCATTTTTTAAAGAAGGCTATTATTTGACACTTTCCATGCGTCAAAGCCATGTTGATATTGTATACTATGCAAGATACATATTACTGCACCCTTCGGTCAAGACTATCTATAAAATTTTGTGCGTTTTCAATTTAAAGCAATGAAAGCAGCCTGACCTGATTTTTAGTTTTCAATTTGAAATCGTGTTGACGTTTCTTAATCTCTTTTAGTATAATTATGTGGTAGTCGAACAAAGTATGTATAAAACTCGTATCTGACTTTAGAAACTCGTTGGATAAATAACTATTTAAACACTTACTTGTCTGTCTGACTAACGACATCGACCTCCACACTAACAACCTCTGATTTGTCCTGTTGTTTTCAGATACAGATTCACCCAATATTGCAGTGGATTTAGCAGAAAGTAATATTTCGTTTACTGCACACCGTCGTGTTCTTTTTTCTAATCGAAGAGACCTTTCTTCTTTGTATATAGTTTGACCAATTTAGGAATATGCATCAGCTTTTAAATTTCTGCTGTTTTTTGGGTTGTAATTTATTAACCGTGGCTTTAAAGGTATTTGGAGACAGCTGGATTCGAAATGATTGGAACAGATACATGCTGAAAAAATTTAAAATTTTTGGTAATACACATTGAAATAAGTGGTTTGAATAATAATTGTAGTTCACGTACCATTTTTCAAATTTATTTCATCTTGACCACGGCATGCAACAATCCATTGCTTTGCTAAATCAGCATTTTTCGGAAACCTGAAGTATTTAATTTCAGTCCTCTTTGTCTTTTGGGTATAATTCTTGCAAGTAGCAACGGCACAACTAGGCATTGTGGCTAAATGTAACGTAAAACAATTACAAAATCACTTTAAAACTGTGCACGACCACGTTACTACTGCAGAACAAACGCATCCAGCCTGACTTCCCGCGTGTTCTATGTCGTACGTGACGTCATGCGCGCGAATAAACGAATTTTAGTCACAAAGTCAGCATACCGGTATAAGTGTATCGTGGACGTATCCATTTTCAAACTTAATTCATTTCATAATATAATGCGATATAAATTCAAATCAAGTCGCCATGCTTTCGCGATAAATGGAAATTTAAGAAAGTTGTCAAAGTGTTTGAAAGAAATGTCAGTTTAGCTGTGAATATAGAGCATTGGTCAAATATTTAACGTTCTTTTGCGGTTCAAGCTTATTTTAAAAATAACAATTCTGTTGTAACCACCCGGCGTTTATTTCGTCGTTACTTTCATTTAAATCCACGAGATGCAGTTCCTAGTCGAATAACAATTAAAAAGTGGGTACACAAGTTTTGCACTACTGCCTCATGTGCCAAAGAAAAAGCAAAAGGAACAAACTCGTTTTGTACGCATACTTGAAAATGCTGAAAGGTAAGAGCTTCAAGAGTGCCAGCAGCGAGAAGGAGATCACTTGACTAATGTAATGTTTAAAAAATAAAATTTCCGTGTTTCCTGAAGAACCTTTTGTTTGATTTTTGAATAAAAATTTAGCCGTTAACAAAAACAACACAATTTAAAATGGATACTTGAATCTGCCGGACCTTGTACACACACGATCATTGAAAATGAACAGGGTTATGGAGCACATGTTACATATTTGAAACAATGTTTTTAGATGGCTACCATAATTTTCAAAAATTTTATAGAACTGTCAATGTAAATAATATTTCTGATCATGTATAGACCATTCAGAAAACGTAAATTAACTACTACAATGTTGGTTACATAGCCCTGTTCATTTTCAATGATTCTTTGTGTACATATATGCCTGCTAACCTCGAATTTGACATAGACTTACAGTGCCACCAACATATTATTCATACGTTTGAATTTTCACAGCCCGCTAAGGATCAGTTTTTTATCTCTAGATATTAACCTGCAGTTTGCGGTCGTGAAAAAGTCTATCTGCACTATTTACGACTACCTACTTACTACTTCTTTTGTAAAATTGTCTTCTCTCTTTTTCCTAGTATAGGTTGAGAGCCTGTTATTGCCACTCTGAGTGCAGTTTTATATTTTGTAATATCATGTAAATAAATAATTTAAAACTGAATTAAGGCACTAATAAAAAGTAAATAATGAAGCCATATGAAAAAGAAATACATACAGAGAGGTGTAAGAAAAATGGCCAGAGCTGTAGAATCGTTTTTTCTCATCCGATTTTCAAAATTCAAACACCAAATTAAATGGTTTAAAGCCCGCTATACAGAATGCGGTAGGCTACTAGGATCATTGCAAAAGCAAGGGAAATATGCATGTGGCCGTCGTGGTGTTTAACAAACGAACAATCAATGTACGATAGCGGTAGGTCGTTAGGATCATTATAAATACAAGATATATATTCGATTTTTTAATTTTGTTAAATACAATTACGGCCACATATAAAGGTCCTTTGCTTTTGCTATGGTCCAGTGGCCTGCCGCAATCTGTATATCTAATTCAAAATGCCTCTGGTCAACAATCGTCAACTTTTTTTCAAATAGCAACTCTATTTTTTCAATTTATTTTCGAACTCCACAAATTTTTTCGAATTCAATGAAGTGAGAATATCATGTTTTTATTCATTCATACCAAAGAAAAAGTTACGAAATTTGTACACATCGCGGTGGCATCAAAATACCCATGAGGAATCAAGTAGGCTGAGTACAGCATGATGTTCAAAATTGAACCTCAAACCCGTAAAACTTCAACTGTGGAACATCTGCTGCATCCAGACAACTTGATTGCAGTTCATGGGTGTATCGCACCCTTGTTTCTTGTGATTACAGTGCAAATCACAGGAAGACTTGGATGAAGCTTTTCCCTTTTTTTCTTCTCTTTCTCTTCTTGCAATAATGTTTACAACCTCTTGACCGACTAGATGACCTTCTATTGCGACTTTTTCTCCTTCTCGAAGATCTGGATGATTTTGATGCCACTACGATGTGTAGAAATTCCGTAACTTTTATTTTTATGTCGTTGATATAAACGAAGAAAACTATTATAGGTATTCAAAACAGATAGAAAGATTATAGTTGCCATTTGAAAAAAAAGTTGACGCTGCTCAGAAGTATTTCGAATTAAAAAATATCATTTATTGTCAGATTATGGGGGGTTTTAATAGTAGATTATATTATAAGTGAGAGAAATGCATCATTATTTGCGAGTGAGAATTTTGAATCGCGAGTGCCCCAGCACGAGCGATACAATTTCTCACGAGCTTATAATGGCATTTCGCTCACGTGTGATATACGACGTTTTATCTTACAGTAGCAATTCTTGTGCCTAAATAGTTTGCGCAGTCAGAATATGTCGCGAAATAAATTTATAATTAGTCGCCTATGATTTGTGATATACGTTTGACAGTACTGAAATGTATTGGCAGTACTGAAGTGTATGTCAAATTCGAGGTTTGTAGGTTAGATTTTGTTTGTTATTTGACATAGACTGACGCAAAACTTAACCTGAAAATTACGAATTTGACATAGCTTGACAGTGCTACCAACAATGCAATAGTATAAATAATGAAAACTCACTTGTGAATAAAACTTCATTTTAGTCACTGAAAACAGTTGTATAATGTATGGTAATAGGCGCTACTGTAAGATAAACCATTTAATTTGTTGATTGAATTTTGAAAATCGGATGACAAATAATGATCCTACAGCTCTGGCCGTTTTTCATGCACCTCTCTGTATAATCAAAAACCATAATCAAAATTAATTAATTAAAACATAAATAATACACTCTTTCATAATATAAAATGCCAAATACTAGAAAATCATTTTAAAAATCAAATTAAATCTAAAACCGTAGATGTATAATAATTAAGTACTATTAAAGTTGGATGCGCACCAGCAATTATAACAGGCCGCGGAAGCAGTTGCTGCACTAACCTGACCAACGCAGGTCATGGATGGGCACGAGCAATGAAAGCATGCTGCTGATGCGGTTGCTGCACGCACCCGGTCAACGCATGCCTTGGATGCGTGTGGGCAATGAGAGAAGGCTGTGGACTCGGATGCTGCATGCACTCGGTCAACATAGGTCCTAAATGTGCTTGTGCAAGCGATAGCAGGCGGCGGAAGCAGTTGCTGCACGTGCCCGACCAACGCAGGCCATAGATGCGCACGAGCAATAAAGCATGCTGCTGATGCGGTTGTTGCGTGCACCCGGTCAACGGACGACAAGATTTTGGGTCTAGAATGACAGAATAGGTATGCCAAGAAAACAAATCGATTTTAAGGTATCGTCCCACAAATCTGAAATGACAATGGCGAGACCTGGATTAACGAATAACGGGACATATTTAAAAATAACAAAGAAACACACTATACTAGGAAATACTACTACTACCTGGAATGTTGGAAGTATTTAAGAAGGAGGACAAAAACTTAGCGATGATTATGAAGACGTATGTAATACTTGTTCTCGCTCTACAACAGATAAAATTGAAAGGAAAAAGTAGAAGCATAACTACCATTTCAAAGTGGAGGAAATAACAGGTTACTCGGAACAGGATTCCTACCGAGCAAAGAATTTAGGAAAGCAGTGGTTGAAATCAAAGCTGTTTCGGAAAGAATATGTCAGTTGGTTTACCCGAAAAATATCTCAAAATAACTATAACAAACATACAATGAATGACATAGAAGTTAAAAGTGATTTTTACCAACACATAGAAAATATCTTAAACACTTTACCCAAATATAATATAAAGTACGTATACAAAAGTTGCAGAAGCAAAACGTAAACACGTAAAGTCAAATAAAAATAACAAATAAAGTACCAGCACTAATAATAAGAGACAGGTTAAACACGTACACAAATAAAATAGTAAGAGAGTACCAAGACGGATTCAGGAAGGCCAGGTCAACAATTGACCAGTTTTTTACCATCAAACAGATACAACTTAATAGTTACGAAGAAAATGTGGGTCTACATATACTAGTCATTGACTATAAGCAAGCATATGACTCTATTAACAGGAGGAGGATATCCACTGCAATGAGAAAGCTGGGGGTGCCTAGGGAGTTACATTAATCTGGTAAAAATAACACTGAAGAAACCGTAAAGAGAGTCGTAGTCGACAGAGCCAGAGATTATTATTCACAACGTTGTCCAATCTTGTCCTAGAAAACATCTTACAAGGAGGTAATACTGAAACAAAGAGAATAATATACGAGGGTGTATCAAAATTTAAGTTGCACTCAGCGCTCCCTACCGTAGTTTTATAGAAGCAACATGGCGACTTAGAGGTGCTCTAGCATGCTTTGTCTTCTACCTGTTAACAAAGTTTCAAACAATTACAATTCGTAATTTGAACGTAACTGTCATTCACAATGGCGCGGCAGCTTGATTCGTACTCCAAATTGGAAGTTCGCGGAACTGTGCGATTTTTGTGGGCTAAGAACTTAAATCCAACTGAAATCCATCGTGAAGTGTCATCCGTCTATGGAAATGATGCAATGAGTCGAGAGGCAATCAGGAAGTGGTGTAAACAGTTCGAAGAAGGGCGTACTGATCTGACAGTTCAAGAAGGCAGAGGCAGAAAATCGACTTCCACGACTCCCGATCACATTTCGCGCATTGAAGAATGGATTCGAATAGAGCGCAGGGTAAAAATTAAAGAAATTGTTGAAGAGCTGAACATTTCATATGGCAGTGTGTACTCTATCATTCACGAGCAGTTGAATTTCCGAAAAGTGTGTGCAAGGTGGGTTCCGAGATGTTTAACGGATACACACAAAGATCAGCGGTTTGAGTCTTCTCTGTCTTTGCTTCAGCGATATTCGAAGGAGGGGTCAAATTTTTTACGCCGCATTGTCACTGGGGATGAGACGTGGGTGCATCATTTTACTCCAGAAAACAAAGCGGCTTCAATGGTTTGGAAACACCCGAGCTCACCTGTAGCAAAAAAGTTTAAAGTCTCGACGTCTGCCGGAAAGGTTATGGCGACGGTATTCTTCGACAGCGAAGGACCTCTTTATACTGAATACATGTCGAAAGGGACAACAATAAACTCTGAAACGTACTGCCAGACATTAAAAAACTTAAGAAAGGCTATTAAGGAGCGCAGACCTGGAAATTTGAGTGCAGGAGTCATATTGTTGCATGACAACGCAACTCCCCACAAGGCCGCCGTTACGCAGGAGCTTCTTCGGAAATTTAAGTGGGAAGTGTGGCAACACCCACCTTATAGCCCGGATTTAGCGCCCTGCGATTACCACTTGTTCCCTCGAATGAAGAAGGAGCTCGGAGGAAAGCGTTTTGCGAACGACAACGAGGTCAAAGAATACGTAGAAAAATGGCTTGGCAAAATTGGAGGAGAATTCTATTGTCTTGGTATTCAAAAATTAGTGTCACGTTCAGAAAAATGTTTAGAAAAATTAGGTGACTATGTAGAAAAATAGTATAAGGATGTGTATTTCAGAAAATATATTTTTCATTTTTTATACCCTTACAGTACGTTTTTTATGGGGGTGTGCAAGTAGTATAGAGGCACCTTGATTGTGATATCAAATTAATTCGCGGTGTAATTCGCGGTTTTATTCGCGGTTTTCGCGGTTTTATTCGCGGATTTCGCGGTTTTAATTTTAATTCGCGGTTTTAATTTTAATTCGCGGATTGACCCAATTAATTTCGCGGTTTGATCTAATTAATCACATATGAAGTTTGATATGTAATTTACATATGTGCTACTGATTAAATTACGCATTAGATTTTTTAATTTGCTTCTAGAATTACGCGTCGGACTTCGGCGGCCATCTTGGATTTCTGGCGGGAATATTTGAAATTTGAATTTTTTTCCGATTTTTTTTCTAAGTTCCATTATTTGAATTTGAATTTCGCGGTGTGTCGGCCATCTTGGTGCGCGCGCACTTCTCACGGCGGTTGTTTTTAAATTTGAATTTTCGCGGAAATATTTGAAATTCAAACTGGTGAATCTATTTCGCTCTTCGAAGCTGCTGTCTCTCTCTTGCATTCACAGAAGGACTATTTATATTTAAAAAAATCTCAGGCCGACCGAGGATTTGAACGCTCTACGTTCGTGTTGCACAAATTTAGCTACACCCATTAGTGCCGCTAGACCACGGAGTGCTACGGGATTTAAAGGGTTTGAACAAAACGCCATTTCGCAGCTCTGAAGTCACGCCGCTCGACTTTTAAACAAATTATTTTTTCGAATATATAAAATATAAGAACGGAATTGTGCCGTCTAGGGCCTTAGAAACTTGTTAATAATTTAAAAAATTG
Source organism: Agriotes lineatus (assembly GCA_940337035.1). Classification (NCBI taxonomy): domain Eukaryota; kingdom Metazoa; phylum Arthropoda; class Insecta; order Coleoptera; family Elateridae; genus Agriotes; species Agriotes lineatus. The sequence goes on from OW679199.1 coordinate 95,409,745, forward strand.
ACTTTGTAACTATTTTTGTTGTAATTCATTCTTTTAATTTTATAATATGAGTGACGCTATCTCACTCAGCCCCATTGATTTTCTACAGTTTTTCTCTACCCAAGATTCTGGTTAATTTCCATTCGCGCAGTGGTTAATTTTCCATTCGACCGCAGAATGATTTAATTATGTATTGTTATCAGTCGATAGACCTTTAAAATAAATATTGTTGATATCTGTATCGATTTTCATTCAATTACAACAGAACATTCCGTGCTTGTGAGCCGTTACGCTTAAGTTTAGTCGTGTTAATATTTTTAATTAACTCATCGGCGTGCTTATGTATCAATAACTTGTTTTATGTAATTACAATTGGGGCATTTTATATTAGAATTTAAATAAACGATAATATTACGCGGCGTCTTTATGCAGGAGTCGTTTGAATTTTGTAAATTGTGCCTTTAGAAAACAGGTTGATCACAGTATAAATGCAAACAGACGAGCATAGCGGCGTATCTAAGTTGCTTTTTGGGGCAAATTGGACGGTTCTGAGAAAACAAACGCATTGTCCCCGTGAATTCTGCCCTAAGGGTTCAGATTTTATTTAACGTGCTTATACAAGATTGTTTATTTCGAACGAGACCTGGGCTGACGTCATGGCTAGATTTCTCTTTTGGCAATGTATTGGAAAGCCCTTTCTAATTAGCATCGTAATGGAATGCATCAAGATTTAAATCAGCATGCATTGTTCGTCTGGATCGAGCAGTACGTACTCCAACGGTTTCTAGTCTTGCTTGGTTGACAGACGACAGAATGCACGGTTACCGGTCAGCGTAGCCAACGGCTTGGCGCTAAAATCCCTGTGACACAAAATCTAGTGGGATAAGCTTGCCTGGTTAATAAACCACTCTAGTTCGTATGATTTTTGTCGCTTTTAAAAATAAATAGACATTATTTTTTTCATGCTTGAGTTTTATAATTACGCTGAGCCCTTAAAACAGGCCGGTTCCTGTGTATTGTTTGGTTTTAAAGGTTTGAACATTGTACCACTTAGCTGTTCTGACATTATACTTCCATATACATATTATAAATAAATTTTAAATGTTATTTTCGACAGAGTTTTAGCTTCTTATAAATTACAACAGTGCCCTCGCCCATATAAAATAAGACATACGCATTAAATAAATGTTTTTATTGTATAAGAATGGTTGTCCCCCATAAATTTGAATAAAAACAGACAATTTCGTTGAAAAAAAATAGCTTTTCAATATCGTTTGCAAATAAGACAAGGGATACTTGTAAAAATATAAGTCAAACCATTTTTTCTTGTAAAAAATTTGTTGTAAGAGTTATTTCTAAGCATAATTTTGCAAATGTTGTACACTTTTTCTCTAACTTGTGGCAGTTTTAGCAAGATTTGAATAAAAAACAGCCATTTCTGCAGCAATTTTAGTAAGATCTGAATAAAAACATGCAATTTCCAAAGCATTTCGTTTAAAATTTTAGAAAATCGACAGCATCTCCCATGAAAATTTATAAAAATCGGCATCTTGTCACATTAAATTCTGTAAAAACGACAAAAACAATATTTTTTTCACAACTTTCATTGAAAAATAGTAAAATTTTACGAAAATACGTCTGTGCTGACGACAAATGAAAATAAATTTGAATAGAAACACGCAAAAATTACGAAAAGACGTATGTGTTGACCCCCAAAGTAACAAAAATTTGAATAAAATCACGCAATCATACACCATCTCACATAAATTTTCGCAAATATCGACATCATGTCACATAAATTATGCAAAAACTGTCATCACGTCACTTGAAATTATACAAAAAACGATATTTTATTCAACACACGATGAAAATTGAACAAAAATCACGCAATTACAAGACATCTCACATAAATTTTCACAAAATCGACATCATGTTACATAAACTATGCATAATTTTGCAAATGTTTTGCACTTTTTATAAAATGCATCGCGCAAAATTAAAAGAAATAGCAATTTCGTTGAAAAAATCTACTACCACAATCATTTCGATAAACAAAATTCAAAAAATCTTATACTTTTGACGGAAATATATGTATGTTGACCACAAATTAACATAATTTTTAAATAAAAACGCGCAATTCGTTGAAAAAAATATTCTGACACCACCAAAACACGCAATTTCATTGAAAAATATATATATGTTGTCCACAAATTATCATAAATTTGAATAAAAACACGTAATTTTGTTGAAAAAATGTTCTGGCCCCGTCATTTCACTTAAAATTTTACAAAACTGCCATCCATGTCACATAAATTATGCAAAAACTGTCATCACGTCACTTGAAATTATACAAAAAACGATATTTTATTCAACACACGATGAAAATTGAACAAAAATCACGCAATTACAAGACATCTCACATAAATTTTCACAAAATCGACATCATGTTACATAAACTATGCATAATTTTGCAAATGTTTTGCACTTTTTATAAAATGCATCGCGCAAAATTAAAAGAAATAGCAATTTCGTTGAAAAAATCTACTACCACAATCATTTCGATAAACAAAATTCAAAAAATCTTATACTTTTGACGGAAATATATGTATGTTGACCACAAATTAACATAATTTTTAAATAAAAACGCGCAATTCGTTGAAAAAAATATTCTGACACCACCAAAACACGCAATTTCATTGAAAAATATATATATGTTGTCCACAAATTATCATAAATTTGAATAAAAACACGTAATTTTGTTGAAAAAATGTTCTGGCCCCGTCATTTCACTTAAAATTTTACAAAACTGCCATCATAACACTTGAAATTATACAAAATATATGTATGTTTATCACAAATTAACATAAACCTGAATAAAACACACAATTTCGTTGAAAAATTTGTAAATGTTTTACACTTTTTATAAATGTGTCGCTCAAAATTACAAGAAATCACAATTTTTAAATTATATCACGCCATTATGAAATCGTGGATTGATTTTTTTGAAATTTTACACTTTGTAACTGTAAAATAACTTCAAATACTAATATTTTAGCTTTAGATTTTGTAATTATTGCAGATTCGTGAAAAACAAAAGCAGAGTAGAAATAAAAAACACAAACACTTTGTAATAAACAAATATATTGTTCTTATTTCGTATAATACTTAATAATATAAATATAAATGTACATCAGAATGTCTTATTTCTAAAAATTCGCTAGCAATTTACAAAACTGTAGTTTGAGGTGCACGACATTTCAAATTAAAAAGACTGCAAGTAATAAAATCAGAATTTCATTGTGTAATTTTAAAGTTTAAGGCGCTCCCAGTCCATAATTCCATTCGTATTTGATGTTGATGACATCTGCCTTAGAGGCATTTTTCTAACGGCCCTTTTTTGGAGGCGTTTCCTTATCGGTGTTCTTCTGACTGAACCTTTTTGATGTGGACTTGGATGAGTAGCTGGTGTTTTTAATTTATATTCTAAATCGGACTCGCAGTTATCAGTTTCCATTTCGGTTTTTCTTGTAGTACCAGTCGGGGTTGGCTTCTTTTGCTGTTTAGGTTTAGCTAGCAGCACATTAGGAACGTTAAGGTCTTTGATGTAATCAGCAAACTGTAGGCGTCCGGGTGGATTAATAGTTTTTAGAGGCCGCAGAGTGTCGTGAATTAAATCGACTATGTTAGACGCAGGTAAAATTTCACCCTTTATAGTAACGGTACCCTTGTGATCCCAGCTCACATCGCTTGAGGTACTCAAAATGCGTAGGAAAACTTCAGCTTTTTTCTTAAAAGTTTTGGGAAGTGTAGATAAAATAACGGCATTTGATAGGCTGTCACTGGTTGTTTCAATAGGTATTTTGATTGGCTGCCGCGCCTGGTTTGTGAAATGAAGGAATCGTTGTAACACTTGATTGTACTGGATCCATTTATCGTGATCAGTTAATTTGGACTTTAAAACTTTTTGCATTTCGTCATCAAGCTGTGATAATATATTTTTCTCCGCATCATCGCCAGACTTAAGACGTTGGACAAATTCCGGCGATACAATCAACATCTTCCGCTCTTTGTCCATTTTAGTCGAAAAGGAGCTCAGTCGTTTGTTCTGGTAGAGCCGTCGTGAATAAACTAGCTTAAAATCAAGACTTTCATAATAAATATATAAAAAATATGACAGGTACGGGAATCGAATCCAGCAATTTTCGAAACCGGTTTGATATATATTTATTGAAGGACTTGACCATCAGTTGACGTTTTATTAATATTTGTCGTGATTCGTCATCGCTGAAATTTTACAAGAGTCAACCTGTCTGCTATGCGGCGCACGCAATGGTCCCACCTCTTTTATTTTAAAATTTGTAAAACCAGATGTCCAATCCGATACCGCACTACTCGTTTTAAGTGATTGTGCTCTGTTACCTGGTGCATCTGAAGATGGCTCCCAGACGAATTAATAACTGTCAGGATGCAGCCGTACCTTACAGCAGGACATCAATTGTAGAATCAAGTAAGAAAAAGACAAAACTAAGTAAGAAGATGCAGTTTTCAAATAAAAGCCAACACCGGGAAGCGCTAGCATCACCGCAGATAATAGTTGGTGACGAAGAAACCCTGGGACCATCGTCACAGCTAACCGGACATAGCGAAGATTTGAGTTTGGTCGTGCAGGAGCCCATGCAGCACTGTGACGTAATAATGGACACCCCGCCCGAGGACAACCAGCTCCGTCGTGAGAAGAAGCGGACATTGTGTAATTTTTGTATGCCTCTAAACAATACAATTGCAGAATCATGTAAGAAAAGGACAAAGCCAAGTAATAAAACGCAATTTTCAAATAAAACCCAACATCGGACAACACTGCTACCACCACAGATAGAGGTTGTTGACGAAGAGACCCGGGGCCCGTCGCCTGATCAAACAGGTATGCATAGCTGTGACGTAACAACGGACACCCCGACCGAGAACAAACATATCTTCCATGAGAAACGGTTATTGTGTGATTTTTGTATGCCTCTAAACATTAGTTCTAGCAAAGTTGTTCATTTAGGCCTGGATTCTTATAAAAACTTTTCACCTGTGGCAAGAATTCTGAATACCGACGGATTAGGTGTTTCATTCACGGCGGATGCGTTTATTGTTTTTCTGGAGGCTCTACCGGACATGTTTGTGATGGCGAAACAAGGATCTTTTAAATGTGATTTAAGTGAACATACAGTGGAACATGTGACCAGCGACACTTGCAGGATTATTCCAAAGGACCCCGTCAGCAAATTTACACTTTACGTGACGTATGACACGCTGTCAAATTTATTGCCTATGTATGATTTGATGGTAGTTAAAATCAACGACTTGAAACGTACACAATGTAATTTCGAAAAGTTTGCTGCATCAATAAGGCAGAGGTCCTCAACATCAAATACGAATGGAATTATGGACTGGGAGCGCCTTAAACTTTAAAATTACACAATGAAATTCTGATTTTATTACTTGCAGTCTTTTTAATTTGAAATGTCGTGCACCTCAAACTACAGTTTTGTAAATTGCTAGCGAATTTTTAGAAATAAGACATTCTGCTGTACAATTATATTTATATTATCAAGTATTATACGAAATAAGAACAATATATTTGTTTATTACAAAGTGTTTGTGTTTTTTATTTCTACTCTGCTTTTGTTTTTCTCGAATCTGCAATAATTAAAAAGTCTAAAGCTAAAATATTAGTATTTGCAGTTATTTTACAGTTACAAAGTGTAAAATTTCAAAAAATCAATCTACGATTTCATAATAGCGTGATATAATTTAGAAAATTGTGATTTCTTTTAATTTTGTGCGATACATTTTATAAAAAAGTGTAAAACATTTGCAAATTTTTCAACGAAATTGTGTGTTTTATTCAGGTTTATGTTAATTTGTGATCAACATACATATATTTTGTATAATTTCAAGTGTTATGATGGCAGTTTTGTAAAATTTTAAGTGAAATGACGGGGCCAGAACATTTTTTCAACAAAATTACGTGTTTTTATTCAAATTTATGTTAATTTGTGGACAACATATATATATTTTTCAATGAAATTGCGTGTTTTGGTGGTGTCAGAATATTTTTTTCAACGAATTGCGCGTTTTTATTTAAAAATTATGTTAATTTGTGGTCAACATACATATATTTCCGTCAAAAGTATAAGATTTTTTGAATTTTGTTTATCGAAATGATTGTGGTAGTAGATTTTTTCAACGAAATTGCTATTTCTTTTAATTTTGAGCGATGCATTTTATAAAAAGTGTAAAACATTTGCAAAATTATGCATAGTTTATGTAACATGATGTCGATTTTTGTGAAAATTTATGTGAGATGGCTTGTAATTGCGTGATTTTTGTTCAATTTTCATCGTGTGTTGAATAAAATATCGTTTTTTGTATAATTTCAAGTGACGTGATGACAGTTTTTGTATAATTTATGTGACATGATGTCGATATTTGCGAAAATTTATGTGAGATGCTGTATGATTGCGTGATTTTATTCAAATTTTTGTTACTTTGGGGGTCAACACATACGTCTTTTCGTAATTTTTGCGTGTTTCTATTCAAATTTATTTTCATTTGTCGTCAGCACAGACGTATTTTCGTAAAATTTTACTATTTTTCAATGAAAGTTGTGAAAAAAAATATTGTTTTTGTCGTTTTTACAGAATTTAATGTGACAAGATGCCGATTTTTATAAATTTTCATGGGAGATGATGTCGATTTTCTAACATTTTAAACGAAATGCTTTGGAAATTGCATGTTTTTATTCAGATCTTACTAAAATTGCTGCAGAAATGGCTGTTTTTTATTCAAATCTTGCTAAAACTGCCACAAGTTAGAGAAAAAGTGTACAACATTTGCAAAAATTATGCTTAGAAATAACTCTTACAACTGTTTTTACATCATTTTCTTTATTATAAAGCGTTTTGTAAGACGAAACGTGATAATTTTTAAGTGAAATGATGTGGGATGTCGTATTTTTTATCGCTTATTGGCTAAAAATGTCGTTTTTTGTATAATTTCAAGTGACATGATGTCAGTTTTGTAAAATTTTAAGTGAAACAGAACATTTTTCAACGAAATTGTGTGATTTTTATTCAAAATTATGTTACTTTGTGGTCATTTGCGTTTTTATTTTCGGCTGACGTCATTTATACTAAAATTTTTAAAACTAAAATACAGTTTTGAGCGATATAATGACACAATTTCAGATGCTTACTTATAAAATAATCAAGCCACAAAGGGCACAGCGTAATTATAAAACTCAAACACGAAATAAAATAATGTCTATTTATTTTAAAAGCGACAAAATCATATGAACCAAATCGTTAGAAAATCGCAAAACGTTTATGCATATATTTTTTAAAACACGTCTAATATATATTTAAATACTTAGAAGGAATGACGAGATACCTTCAATCATATTAAAACTACAGACATTTTGAGCGAGTGCCAGAGATAAAGTTACAGCAGTCAATAAGAGTGAGTGAGATAGGAAATTTCTATTTACGTAAAGTATGAGTGTAGACAAGAGGTCCCCCTGCAGACTCGGTGCTATCATAGCAAATTCCTTTGTCTGTGGTAACAATCAAGTTAACAACTTTTAGAATACTGTAATTTTTGACGTGAAATATCAGATCGAGGCCTTGTTTAGAAATTGTACGCATATTAACAACACACAAAAATCAAACAGCTACAAAGGAGACATTAAAAAATGTAACTTTATATTGTTTTTAAAATTACAGAGCTATATTATTTTAAAATTTCGATAAATCCAGGTTTTGTGCAGCGTCGTGTTCGGACCGCCATTTTATACAAATAAAAACTCCGATTCGTTCTAGAATTATTCCGCTGTTCGATGGGCAATATTTTAAAAATTCCTGAAAAGTAGCCGAAACACGGTATCTGAAAGCAACGCAACCCCCCTTTCTTACCTATATGAAAATTTATGTGAGATGGCTTGTAATTGTGTGATTTTTGTTCAATTTTCGTCGTGTGTTTAGTAAAAATGTCGTTTTTTATATAATTTCAAGTGACATGATGACAGTTTTTGTATAATTTATATGACATGATGTCGATTTTTGTGAAAATTTATGTGAGATGCTGTATGACCATCTAGTAATTTTGTTGGCAGTACCTCTGCGGCAACTAAACTCCCCTAATGCAAACTGACACTTTTTCTGCTAGGTTAGGTTGTTTTCAGTTTAAGGTTATATTTTCTGAATAGGTACATTGTTGCCGGATCTCTCTCTCTAGTCTCGACATCAACTCGTGTTCTTTTAGATCTGGTCTGTCCTTTTTAAACTGTAACTAGCATCGTTTAATGGAAATTTTTTTGCTGTGATCGCTGGTTCGACTCCAGCCATGGGACATCGCAGGAAGCTTTTTTTAAAATTAAAATAACGGACAAATATTTGTTAAGTCACTCATATATTAGCGCTAAAACATTCCAAAAATAATATGAACATAATACAATTGAAAACAAAATTTAGGTTATAACAAAAATAAATTTTCATAGATCTTTTAAAGTACATCAACACAAACTGCAGTAGCTTTGCAAGAAAATAATATAAGCAGCGACTCCAACACGTATTAAAAGACAACGAAATTCAAAATAATAAATAAGTATAACTACTTATTTATTGTTTCATACAATTCAGCTTAAGTAGTTTCTGAATCGGATGATTTCTTAATACCAAAACAGGGTAAATCTTGTCTGTTTATCTATAGATAGATAGATATTTATTGGTGCTAATATGCAACAAGTGCACTTACGTAAGTAAAAAAAAAGATTACAATAAAATTAAAACTAATAAGAATCATCGGTTCAAATTCAAACGTCATTCAAGAAGGACACGATGTTGGCGACCAATCAGAGCCCGGCATTCCAGGTCCGCGTTGTGCCATCTAGCGAACTCAAATATGCGACCGGTTAAGCCATTTGAGGATGACGAAATAGAAAGTTCTACAGAGTCGGTGATATCATAACAAATTCCATTGTCTGTGCTGCAAAAACCATTGCGAATAATTACACATTTTATGTTGAAAATTGAAAATAACCGCCGCGTAATTATGATCTCGCTATATAAAATAAGTAATTCATTTTTGAGTATATTTTTAAACTATTTCAGGACTATATTCGCAGAATCCGAAGTGCAAACTTTCACTGGCTGTTTTGTAATACCGGGCCTAACGATAAAAATAAAATAATTAATTATGACGAAATCGCGGGCGAAGTCAATTTTTTAAAAATTGCATATACCTTTAATCACATCAAGCTGCACATTTCAGTTCTTAAAATGTAAATTTTCGAAAAAATAAGTTGTTTAAAATTCGAGCGGCGTGACTGTAGAGCTGCGAAATGGCGTTTCGTTCAAACCCTTTAAATCCCGTACCGCTCCGTGGTCTAGAGGCATCGATCGATGTGAGCCCAATGTGTATGCAAACGTAGAGGGTTCGATTCCCACTCGGGTCCGACGCAAATAGCTTTTTTTAAATTTAAATATTTCCGCGAGTGAATGCAAGAGAGAGACAGCAGCTTCGAAGAGCGAGATAGATCCACCAGTTTCAATTTCAAATATTTCCGCGAAAATTCAAATTTAAAAACAACCGCCGTGAGAAGTGCGCGCGCACCAAGATGGCCGACACCCCGGGAGATTTAAATTCAAATAATGGAACTTAGAAAAAAAATCGGAAAAAATTCAAATTTCAAATATTCCCGCGAAAATTAAAAATGGCCGCCGCGTAATTCCAGAAGCAAATTAAAAAATCTAATGCGTAATTTAATCGGAAGCTAATGCGTAATTTAATCAGTAGCACACATCAAAAATAATTAGGTCAATCCGCGAAATTAATTAGAGCATCTGATTCGCGGTTTAATTCGCGGTTTAATTGACTTTTAATTGATCCGATTAAAAACAAAATGGCCGCTATCCTGTCGACTGTTCTACTGTGGCATGATTTACTTTTTGAGATTAACCTTGTCAGCAAAATTCTTCAAAGTAAGTCTGCAGACAGTGGACAGTGATTGAAGGATTCAATCTCGAAAGCCAAAGAGATAGCCATAGAAACTGGCATTGAAGATGTTTTTCAACAGAAAAGATCCAGAACAAAGACGAAACTGTTCTCTTATCAAAGTAAAGATGAGTATAATCCGAATCCTGAAGATTTATTTAAAAGGAATGTGTTCTTTCCCTTTATTGACACAATGATAGTGCCTTTGAAAGACAGTAAGATAGATTTTCAAACCATCAATCAAGGTGGGGATTTTTGTTTGACCTGAATCATCTACCGGAAAAAGAAGCACTTAGAGAACAATGTAAAAATTTACAAGAACATTTTACTGTATCAGACATAAACGGGCCGGACTTGTACAATGAACTTCTGCATATGCACGTAATAGCAAGTGAGAAACCAAAAGACACGCAGATATCTCCACTGAAAGCTCTAAAAATTATTAAGAAAACCGACCGAAAAGATCTCTTCAACAATATGTGGATGTATCTCGTATCCTTCTAACCACACCAGTTACGGTAGCAAGCTGTGATCGAAGCTGCAGTAATTTAAATTTGAGTTAAACTTATTTACGTTTATCAATGACACAAGAAAGGTTAAGTTCCCTTGCGATTATCTCCCTAGAAAATGAAGAGACAAAGAGCCTCAATATGGAAGAGATCATTGACCGATTTGCCAAATAAAAAACACGCCGAATCCCTATTTAATGAGAAATAAAGCAATAAAGGTTTGACCTAAACGGCGTTCTTTTTTCTATAATAGATTTTAAAGTTATGAATACATTATATTTCACTTACTTATAGTAGTATAGCCACTGTACTTTGACCTACAGTGGCTATATAAGGACAGTGTGGTCAATTTTGGTCCTGTTTCTGATTGGTTGTTTTAAAATCCGCCATTAAGAGTCGTTTTACTAAATTACACATAGTCACACAAAATTGCTTCTAAGTCCTTCAATATTGAAAGTAGCCCCAATATGAAGTGGAATGAAAAAATCCTCATAAAATTCTATAGTGCTTTGTATAAGCGAAAGCCTAATTTTCGTTTGCATAAGTAAATGTCAACGAGTTAAAGTAAAATGCTTTTTGCGAAAATTGCGCATTAGTCCAAATCAAAAGCTGTAATAAACTATATACATGTCTTAATGCAAAGATTATTGCATCAAATTAAAGAGAATTTATGGGGTACGTAACACTGAATATTCTATTTCTTTAAATTAACTGGTGGAATAAATACACTGGTTTGATTATGAATATAATTTTTTTTTTTGAGTTTTGTACTTAATCTTTGTGTCGATCAACGCAAAATGTTGTCAATTTTCGTTTTCTATGTACAAAAACACAAAAAAGAAGATAAAAAAGGACATCTTGACTTATATTCCAATATTAGGTTGCTCGTTAACAGGATTTTTAATCGCTGGCAGCGATTCCTTACGTTTCACATCGTCTCTTGCAGTTTAAATCTGTTTAAGTAATATTATTGACCTTCTTGTAAAATTAATGTCACACTGCACATTTGACCACCTCATATTGCACACATTTTTGCGATCGTGGGTATACAGCGCTCTGCAAAACATCTCCGAATTTCACATATGTCCAGTTCGTATAAAATTACGTTTATGTCACAATTTAGCAGGGTGACGTTTGTCTTACAATTTAGCAGGCCGTGCACAGAACAATACCTAAGGGCGTAGCTGGTTGTTGTGGGGACGACTCTTAGGGCCGGTTGCAGAAAGCAACGTTAAGTCTGGTGTTAGCTAACGCGACGTCAAAGTGAACAAAAACGAATCAAATCTCAAATGCTTATGGTAACTAATACATTAGTAAACAAAATTTGATGCGATTTTGTTCACTTTGACTCGACGTTAGCTAACACCAGACTTAACATTGCTTTCTGCAACCGGCCCTTAATGGCTATCTTTTTTAAAATTGACTACACTGTCCTTATATAGCCACTTTGACCCGGGTGGCCCAACCGCTAGGGACGTCCCTGATCACTCATCCAATATTTGTTTACGCAAATATTAGCATATTATTTGTATTTGTATGTAAAAGTAATAATAAGTCATAGCACGATAAAATAGTGTTGAAAAAACTTATTAGATGCGTATAGAGAAAATAGAAAGTCTAGCTTAAATATTTCAGCATAATTTTCCACTTGGTCTCTTCAAACATAATAAGCAGTGACGTTATTGGCATTATACATTTGCAATCATTTAATTAGGTGTTTTTTAGAGTATATACAGGCAAATATCTAATAATGAATGAACTGAGTAGTTCATTATTTACGGGAGTTTCACCTGCAGGTGGGATTGAATATTTATGTAGTTATTTATTACTCGCTTATAAATGTTAGACTTCAGTGGATTGCATATTTTAGAAGGCTAGTTGGATCTTTAAAAATTATAGGGTATTGTAAGAAACGGTTTTATCAGTTCACTTTAAATTATTATTAAAGCAACTGCATTATTTTACAATTTATAATAGTATTTAGTAGGTTTACAAGATGGGCTGTATAAACCACCGATTAAACTTTTATAAAAATTATATAAATGAATTAGCTTTATATCTATCCTGTTGGATTTTTTTTTAGAAATAAGATGTATCTCCACTACTTGCGTTAATCTTTCCGAAATCGGAGAACGTAGGACTTCTCCGGAAGCCTCTTTTGAGCTTACGAAAAGCAACGATTGAGCAATTACATTATAATCTTTCCAATATTTTTGATAGTTAGGAACGTAAATTTCGAATTTGAGTTTCTAGCACGATTTTCCAGACATTCTATTCTTCGTTTACATTTCATATTGTGATTTGTGTCCTTTTCTCTGTTTTTATTTGGAGCGAACGTTCGGATAAAATCAAAATTTTATAGATCGTCAGTAGCAATTTTCTTAATTTTACCAGATTTAACTATATTTTCTAAGCGATGGCAATTAAATGACGTCTAATATGTGCAGAGGACTAGAAATAGTATGAATATTGTTTTCAAATAGTCTTGCAATTATCAAATTTGGTATGAAACACATATGGAAATTACGATTTAATCTATTCATATATTTATCTATTCTATACCGATTTTTTCGTTGAAGTAATAAAAATAATGGCTATTTATGTATCAAGGGCATAAAGCAGGGATTTTAGAGCTGTATCGTAAAAGTGATAACACGAGGTGCAGAGTACCGATGGCTATAACATGTCAAGGGCCAAAGAAGTTAGTTGCGTCTGAGGTTCATTCAAATGTTATGTAAGATCGAAGTTTAATTTCAAAAGATAAATTCAAATTATACAATATCGTTGCCAATAAAAACAGGGCAACTTTTACAGTTAGTTTAGCCGACTAGTTCTTTTGTAACTACGGTTTTTATGAATACGTGTTTATAAATAATTACTACAATGCCGTCAGCGGGCGATAATAATTATGTAGATACCAATAATAGATCAGTGGAAAATAACATTCTATTTCGCCCGAATCCGAAAAAGTCTTGCTTTGCTCCTAAAATGAGGTTTAAAAACCCCTAGTATTGATCGATCATACATAACATTATATTATGTTATTAAATTGTATTATTAATATTGGCTAGTCAACTTGAAATTTGTAGTATTGAGCTGAATAAAGGTCTATGTCTATCGCAACGAAAAAAATCTTGGTTGCAAGAGCGACATTCTAATAATCAATATTATGTTAACAATACATTTTTATTTTTAAATTAATTTGTACAATTTTAGTACGCTAAAAACATTGTTATTCTACGTAATTATTCGACATTTTCCACCATTGTAAGTTACGGACATTTCTGGCTGAAATATTTAATGGTAATATCATAATTAAATTTGACGAATGATAAACATACATTTTAATGGCATAGCCATTTATGCAACCATTCGTTAATGCATTTGAGCGCTGCCATAACTGGGAAACTGAAATATTTATTAAACCAGTAAATTTTCTTTAATTAAAGTCCCAATTAATACCCGAATTCAGCGCGAAATTTAAGCCCTTGCAGACCGAAAAGTAGGGATGCATAAATAACGAGACAAATCGAGTCTTGCCTGCTAGCAATGCTAGAAAACAGGGCATTAAAAAAGAATGATACAAGTTCACAGTCACATTAAAAATTTCTGGCAATTGGAAAAATTTATAGAGTTTGGTTATCACTGCTGATATTGACACATTGAAAAGGGTTGAACCTAAGGGCGCTTCTGACACCAATGACCTCGTTTAAACCTGCCACTGCTTGGTTAATTATATATACGGGCGTACTTGTTGATACGGTGATTTATTTCGGATTCTCGGTTACGTATCGAAGTAGAAAAATTTGGCCCTCTCACCCTAGGCGAATCAGGAGTAGTGTTTAGAATCCTACATAATTTAAAAGCGAAACATAATTATCTATACTTCAGCAATGGAGCCTCTATTACTTAAAGATTTTTCGTGAGACCAAGATAAGCAGCGATTACATCTAGGAAAGTCGGCTTATGTAAAAAGCTGCTAAACTGAACACTTAAACCGACGAAGGTACTTGATATCCCGGGTGTTTTAATAACTAGGTAAAATACTTTAAGCGTTTATTTGTAATCCGTATAATCACCATACGCAAAGATGGAGTTTTTTGTTTGCTAACAGTCACCCCGAATATGATAAACATTTTAAAATTGCAATGAAGTTTTGCAAATTTTCCAAACATTTTTGGCAATGTAAAAAGGTCGAAATAAATTATAGCGAACAATAAATCGATTCACTTTAAGGAAGCAGATATTAAAGAAACAGAACAATAGTATATTGTAATGATATACACTTCTGTGTGTGTGTTAGAATCAATTTTAGAAAAGATTAAGGGATTACAATGGGTGAAAATAATTTATATCTAGTCAACTATAAAGTGGGAATGTGAATGGTTAATATGCAACTACAAAGTAAAAGAGAATTTATAATTGAGTGGGAAAAGGCTATTTGAAAAACAGATGGATTCAAAAATAACATAATATTTTATAAATTTCAGCTTGAAAGGAACGACAAATACTTGATTGAAATAAATTAGAAATTTAGTAGGTTTAAATCAAATATGATAAGACTAGAGTGTATAAGGAGGAAAATTGATATCGTTAACTAATTTTGTTTAGATTATTGAAAATAACAAATTTTGAAAAATGTAGAAGAATAATTTGGTGTGATTAAAATATCAAAAATAACCCAGTTTTATTAATAAAATGTTTGGATAAAATAAGAAGGGTAGTAATAAAATCTACCTGGTGAAGTTAAAATGGAAATTTAAAAATACGAAGAATAATTAAAGACATAAAACCAATGAAGATTACAAGTATGTGGTAAAAACTAATGGTTAGCAGAATTAATGTAAGAGGGTGAATCATTGGAGAAGAATAATAAGTCAAATTTATTGAAAAAGTCTATTTGATATAATACATTAATCAAATTGGATTACGTCAAGCTGTGTGTTGCTAAGGAAGAGCTCCAGAGGAGGATCATTGGTTAAAGAGGCATATTCAAGGAGGTTGGCGGATGCAGTATTGCAAGTAGGTGTCTGCAGATTTGGGCTGTTGGCTGCGTACTGTGGAAAAGGTCGAGTTGCTGATTTTGGACGATTGGGACGTCTGAGCTGTTCGTGGGGTCATCCGTTGCGGGAAGGTGCTTGAGAGAGTCGATTGGTAGGCGGAGAGGAGCAGTTTGGTTGACTTCCTGAACGTTATTCTGATAAAGTGACAGGTGGGTGATTTTAGTATTAAAGTCATAACTAGAAAAGGGAAAAACGACTATAAAAAGGGGAATTATTTATGAAAGAATTACTTACTGTTTTAATATTGTTGTGTACGATTGTAACGATCTGGTATTTGTCATTTTGATTTCAAAGCTGTTTGACATATAGCTGACATAAGTTATATTGACTTATAGGAATGATAAAAAATGAGAACATCAAATTTCAGAAATAAGCTATCTAGATAAAGGCAGCCTGCTCTAATAACAGTTACTGATTTTCTATACATGAAGGGCAATTTTAATGTGATAATATAACAATATAAGTTAAAAACAGATTAAGATCACGATACCTGAAGGTAAATAGCAGATTTAAGGTACTGGAACGTGGACATTAATACATCTATGACGGCACAACATGTGACAAATTAATAATAAAAAATAATAGCTCATTAACAAGTAAATAAAGACAGCTCACGCGTTGTGATCCATATCGAGGTAAAAAGTGTTTCATTACTGTCGAGAGATTAAGTAGTAGTTAACCGAGTCGCGAAGCGTTGAGGTCAACTTTAACCCGAGACAGGAACGAAACTTTTCATCGTAGTATGTATACTATTTCATTCACAACCACTTTATTCTAAACAATAATTGAAAAAATTATTATTATACATACTATGATTCGGCAGGCTGTAACGCGCATGAATGGATGAACGAGATTTCCAGTGTCCCTACTTAGAAAGCGGTCGGCAATTGATTACTTTCCAACCGCTGCCACTCCAACCACTTTTCCGACCGGTCGAAATGTTTAAAAATCGTAATAGCTCATTTTCCAACTTTTTAAAAGTTAGTGATCACCTTATTACATATATGGTTGTGAATAAAATGATTTTACGAAGCTGCTCTACTATTTCACTATAGGGTACAGGGGAAGTGGTTCATAAGCTAGAAATAGGAAAAGCATGTGGCGATGACTAAATTACCAGAGAATGTTAAACAAAGGATATTACAGGTGACATGGACTATAGGTGTGTCGTAGTGCTAAAATAAAATCTTTAGGAACTAAGAGATTGGAGTAATTTTGCTCCTTATTACATGCCAAACGCATTTAGTGTAAATTTTGTTATTTCAGGTTTTAAGTACCGTCAACGAAAATGTTAGATAGAAACTTCGTTAAGTAATTTATATTTAAACAACTAGCTTAAACGGAGGGCCGAAGAAGGACCATATGCACCAAAAGCTCACCAGGTTTAGTAATGTTACTTTCGCGACTTGTTATGTAATATACTGTTACAAATACTCACATAAAAACAATCGATTAAGTCTAAGTGATAACAATGTAGCATCAAATTCAGCTTAGCTGCGACGCATTGACTATAAATTAAAATTTACGCCGGATCGGTGTATACAGAATGGACTGCGAAAAAATAATGGTTAATGTATAGGATAACGTAAAAAGTTTAGTGCACTAACAGCACACGGAGCCATGTCAGCAAAAGATTTGATTTGAGTTACCTCATGCGAAGGTTCTATATAAAATATTGCGACTACTACTCAACAACCAAAGCTACAAATTAATTGGGATCGTCAGTAATATTGTCGACCACATAGTCTTAAAATAAAAGAAATTGTGATCTTATTAGTAGATTCCGACGCAGGATTTCGCTGTAATCGCTGAATATTGGAGGCAATTGAATGCAATTAGGTCAACCCGTCTGCTATTCCTGTTAAATTTAACAATGTTATGTGAAACTGTAAGATTTACACGGCACACAAAGGAAGAAATTGTAGGATTATCCAGTCAAGCTACTAAAATATAACTCTGAATTATCACAAAACCTGAAAGTTAGACAACTTAAAGTACTGGAAGAAATACAGGTTGCATAATCTTCATCTAGTTTTTTAATTTCAAATAGAAGGCTAATTTGTGAATTTTCAAATTAAAAATAAAAGAGAAAACCACTTCCTTTTTTGAATAAAAAACAGATGGGCGCTTGATAGCGTCTAGCAGCAAGTGAATTAGGAGCTGATTTCCAGCTTAAAAGGGTTGGAAACTTTCCATCTGTAAGGTTGTAATAATAATAATAATAATCTTTATTCTTAATCTTTTTTTCAATTTATATTAATTATAAAAACATTTATAGGGCAAAGTTCAGTTTGGTTCCAAACGAACCGTCTGCTCTTACACTTAACCCTAGAACACCTGCTACTAACCTTGAGTATATAAATAAAATTTCTTGCAACTAAGATAAAATATAACCGAAAGAACTAATTTATAAGAATACCAACGTATAAAGCTACATATTGAACGCCATACCTTCCAGCAGCAAACTCCGAAGAACTTTTTTAAATTTAATTTTTGGTAATGATTTAATGAACTGAGGTATCTGATTGTACAACTTTGCAAAACAGTATGAGAAAGATCGTTTGAACATTTCAGAGTGGGGAGTAGGTGGCGTAAGAAGTCCTTTGTATCCCAAATTCAGATTGTGTACGTCGGTCCTAAATGATATTTTGTTATATAAATATGATGGACTGTGATTTACAATAATAGAATGGTACAGACAAGCAGCATCTAACAAGCGGCGATTTTTTATGTTTAGCCAACCCAATTCCCTCAGCTTATGGCCAACCCGATGGTGTTTTCGTATTCCAAGAATTAATCTCATGCAAGAATTTTGCAAAATTTGAACTCTATAACAATAGAATTAATTCATTGGGCAGGTTCTTAATAGAAAAAGCAGTTACAAATTAACTAGTAGGTACATACAATGGCGATCAGTATAGATGAATTATCAAGAGAAACGCAGCACGGTCAAAGTGAAATTGTAATAATACGGAATTCTAGCCATTTTAAATGTTATGCTCAAGATGAGGTTTGACTACTTTAAGTTATTAATTACTTGTCGGGGTAGTTCTGGTCCAAGGTTGTCAACAGCTGAAGTAAGAAAGTCGAGTCAAGAGTATACAGGTGTTTATTTTGTTTAACTAGATTTACAAATTAAAAGAAATGTCCGGGTTTTAAATACGTAGATTATAACCAAAATAATAAAATAAGGTTCTTCCGGGTGGTTGCTACGTTCCGGGCGAGGCAAGAACGTTTGCCATGCTAGCAAAATTTATTGAAATATTTCCGTCCGAGAACGGCATTCGCGCCCGGCGTTTCGTTAAAAGTCGCTTGTCAAAATTGAAGCGGCCCCTTTGCGCGCTCAATTTGCAATTCAACTGGATTTCGGCTGCTCGTGATTCCACGTGAACTTTGGGCTAGTGAGCCTTGGCGGAGAGCTGTTGGGAGAAATTGTTTATTAGCAGGGTAGTTTAACGGGCTACTGGACCGGAAATATAGACAGATCTGAGCGGCAAGATGTGTTCCATGTGGATAACCAAGTAAGCGAGACGTTGACCACTATGTCCCAATTTCCGGAAAGCAGCGAAAACGACACCTAGGCGCACCCCCCACGAAAACCGCTACATCAAGATAATGCAAAAGGAAGGCTCCTGGGACTGTAAAAAAGCAAGGAAATTTGCCAAGAGGAGACAAATTTCCAGTTATACCGCGCTCTCCTCTCATTCCTTCCTGAATAGCTCTGGCATCAAAGCTGATCCAATAGTTCTGCTGACCAATCTTAGCTTTGGTTCTTCAAGTCAGAGAAACGCCAGCACTCGGAACCGTTACTTCCTGTCGACTATCCTATCTACGTGCATATACTGACTCCGAACCGTAAAAGCGAAGTGTATTGGATCACGTGGGAAAGCGCTGAAACCGCAATTACAGCACGTCCGTATCTTCGGCGAAAGGCGATCACAGGCTCACATCACCTGCCATACCTATAAGTAGTTCCGGAACCATCTTAAGGCGTCTGTAGTCCTCCGAACAGCTGATATCACCACTCGGTTATTATTGCAGACTCTTGACCTACTGCGAGCTCGCGGACAACTGACCTACCCCGGATCGTCGTGCCCACCAGTCCCCGAAAATTGAATATTATTATACATAAAAATTATATTTGTATATAACAGCTTCCAGGTTCGGGTCCAATAAGTTTGGAAACTTTATATTAACGTTTCATTAGCTTCAGCGAGCGTCTTCAGAAAACGATATATGGATCAAACTAAAAATGTGTTAAAAGGTTAGATTTTACATCAATGTATTTTTTTATTCTTACCTTATGTTATATGTGGAACAGCATTAACAATACCATTATTTTTGTTGTAAATACATTCAAAATATTGTAAATTATAATTAAAACATGTGATGTGCATATAAATTTCTTTTGCAAAATAACAAATGTCAAATTATGATATCTAGTTAGTTAAATGATATTCTCATATTAAGAATGAATCAAGTAAACATTAAACATTAAATTCTATTAATTACAAGACAGACAGAAAATCTTCAGTCAATATACGTACTATAACCGTCTCTAATTAACTTTTTAAATTTAACAATATTTATTTTAACTAATTAAAAAATATATTACTTTATCAAATTCTATGTCTGTCATACGAAGATTTCAACATAGAATCAATATCATTACATTTATTACTATTAAAAACGGTTATCCTCTTAAACTGATTTTACATATTTATTATAAACCTGGAATAAAACTTTCCACAAATTTTGGCTCCTATTGATAATTCCGAAAATAAAATATTTCATTCAATTCCGTATTAAGAAACAATTTATTAGTTTATAAAAAACATTTTAAGCACATCTAACCTTCCCATTTTTATTTTTCTACTACTAATTCTCTTCAGAAATTATTGGCTTTTAATAAAGATCCTGCCCCCTCAATGGAAAGATTTGGTGCCTACCGTCTTAACTGTTTGTCGTGTGATTGTTTCTATATTGGTCAAACCGTACGTACTTTCAAATAAAGAATTAAAGTACATTTTACTTGCATCAGAAATAACAACATTATCATTGATCAACCTAGTAAATCCACTTTTCCAATCACTACCCCGAGAAGTAATTAATAACTTAAAGTAAACCTCATCTTGAGCATAACATTTAAAATGGCTAGAATTCCGTATAATCAAGGATAATGGGCAACTGAAGACAAAGATCCAATAAAGATATAATAGATATTTATGGAAAACCAGCAATAACACAAAGAATTAGAGCCCAAAAAGTTAGATGGCTGGGATATATGGAAAGAATGCAGCCAAATAGAATACCAAAAAAAAGTACTCCTACTAGCCCCAAGAGGGAAGTAAAAAGAGTTAGACCAAAGAAGAAATGGATGGAGGCAGTAAGAGATTATTTAAAAGAGGCTGGAGTAGAAGGATGGAAACAAAAAGCCCAAGACAGGAGAGTATGGCAGAAGGTAGTGCAACATATAGAAAATACAATCCTATAAGGACAAACAAGCAATGGGCCTTGAGGGCCTGAAGCGCTAAATGATATATAACTACTATTAGATAGTATTTCTAACTAATCTTAATAGAGTATCATCTAGGGAATCTATGTACAATAAAGGTATTTTTAATTATTCGTCGAAAGCTGATATCAAAAGCGATGGAGCAGGGTACAAGTTTGGGGATCGTTTTCGTTACTGAAAATCGGTTGCACGGAGACTGTCTTAAGAGTTCAGCAGGGTTTTAGAGATCTGGAAGGCTTCTTCTGGTAGAGGACTTGATTCATGTTCCGGATGGCTCGCTCCGCCGGATGAAGCAAAATCTCAGGTGCCCTGACTGGAGGTCACTGGGCCTCAAATCTCCTTGGGTTTAGGGGTGGTTGATTGCTGGATAATACTAGACTTAAAAGTGAGTTGAACTGTCCGCGAATCGTCTTCTTATACCCGTTCGGGCTCACATCTACTTGGATTATCAACTAAGTAAGTTTAAGTTGGAATGCGCTGTGATAACGTGCTCATACCTTTGCATTAATCACCAAGTTCTATGCACGAGAGGCCAAACTTTGATAGTGACTCAAGGTCGCATCTTTCAGATTGTTTATGTTGAAGTCCAATTTGTAAGAGAGTAAACGTCACAGCATAAGCTGATGAATATTTTGAAAAAGGTTTTAAATGTCAAAAATCATTCAGAAATATTGTCACAAGTAATTACACCAGAGATCATCCAGATGTAGGTGCATTTCTAACAAAAATTTAATTGACAGAAATGCGGAATCGTTATTTTATCTGGCCGTTTGCCGACAAGAAACTCACATTTGAGTTTAAAAAGGCAACTATAGCTGGACAAAGAAATATACTCGAACGTAATTTGGAAATACAATTTAACCAGTTTGCTTTTTCTGTTGCTTTATTTTGATGTTAGCACCATTGCTATGACAGTACACGAGTTGAAAATTAAAATCAGATAGTTCATGAAAGCAATGCGTTTTATTATCAGATGCAAAGTTTGTACCAATTTTATCCGCTGTCATAATGATGCCTCAAAATGCGTGATAGTAATGATAAGAGTTAAATTGTCAAAATAAATATAATAGTTATAGCCGAAATATTGGGTTTAATATAAAAATTAGGAATGATTTTCCACATAAAGTAAAAATATTTAAATACCTTGGCGCAACTTTGCGAAATAGGAAATCAGGCTGTGAATTAAACCACACAATTCATACCAATCAGAGGTTGTTTTATAATACGAATAAAAAAAAGTTCTAAAAGTTCTGAGGCCACGAGGGCGATGGATCGATAACGTTAAAGATTATTTTTGAAGGAACTTTGAGCTAGCGGTTAAATTGTAACGCTTTTCCTGTTGTGTTTGATGTCCTAGATAGCGCATACCAAGGCCAGTGAATTCCACTCAAAACAGTAGTCAACATCAAACATCTATTAATTCTAAGTTTACAACACAAAATAATTCTTAAAAATAATTGTCACAATACAATGTATATGTACAGTATGTGATTAATATCCCAAATTTATAAACGGATTTCTTGACCTACGCACGTCTGGCTTAGCTGCAGCCCACCGGACTCGGAAAGCTTCTGCTATTTATCGGCAGGTAGCGTTTCCCGGTTCAACCTCGTCTGCGATGTGCTCAAGATGGCTGCTTTTATGCTGAAATTAAATGGAAATTAATTGTGTATAAACTTGGCATCATACGCGTTTATTTGTGAATTTATAGAGGCGGTTAATTAACATGAAAACCACCGGAGGATTGCATTACGCAGGTTTGTACGCCTTCTTGACTTTTGCCCAGCGTACCTCCAGCTACGCGATTATGCTGGGGCCGATGTATAAGGAAGATACGTTTTTACTACACCGAGACGGCGTCACCTAGATCTCATGAAGATGTTCGAGGGGTGATTAGGTACATCGCTGAGCCAGTGCTGGTGCGTAATCAGGATAGGTTCTGCTGGTTTAGAAGAAAGCTTGGAGTAGGCGAGGTGGAATTTGCAAGTTGATTTTTCTGGCCAGAGCGCTTGCTTTTATATGGTTTTTAAACCTGTCTCTATTGAGGAAACTGGCTAGGGAAACAGCAGTGGGAGAAATCATAATTCCGTAGTAAACGCGAGCTGAATGGCGCCGCGCATCGAGTAATTCCCCCTGAATCATGCAACACATAAAGGACTGTTGTCTGAATAAAATATAACTAGATTACGGTATCCAAATTAAAAATATCTGAAATTATTTGTATATAAAATTGGGCCAAGAGCAATCGCTACTTACAACATTACATATCCATCCAATTATCTATTTACCTTTCGGTATTATTTCTTATAGTGCTCGCTTAGGTAATCTCTTTTCTACCATCATCATCACTCATCATATGTCAATACCATCTAATCCTTTGTGCCATTGCTATCGTTACTGTGTCAGTCTCTCTGCACACCTCCCGAATAGATGGATTCGTCCTTATACTCCATTCTCCTTCGGTCTTCACCCCCCCCCCCAAAGTTTCTTCTTAATATTTTTTTATTTAATGTTTATTTTTTTTATCATTGTTGCTTAGTTTCCATGTTGCAAAGTATGCATCACGGTTAGTCTTATTACTGGTTTGATAGGTAGATTTACATATTTTTACCTAACACTTTTACTTTGTCACTTACATGTAACGTTCCGCCCCACGCGAACGCGATTTTAAAATTAAAAATTAATTCGCGCCGTTTTCCCATGGCTTGGAACACGTTTGGAATCGGAGCGCTGCATTTTTGGGCCGCGCGGACAGCGATAAATGACGTTACTGGGGAGAGACGCAGGTATACCGTCGCGCATTCGAAGCAAGAACCCACTACTCCAATAAACCGGTTTGCGCTGTTGATTACACCAGCTAAGGCTATATAAAGAGGAACCGAAGTCATTTTAGAAGAGAACTTTTCGCGAACCTTCTCTTCACCTGATTCTGCTCAGGAGGGCCTCCAGGCTCTTCGAGTTAATCTTCACCTAAACCGTCTTGCCAGGAGGACTAGTAAGGCTCTTCGGCTAGAGATTCAACGAGATAACCTGTACCTAAACTGTCTTGCCAGAAGTTCTAGTAAGGCTCTTCGGCTAGAGATCCAACCAGATAACCTGTACCTAAACCGTCTTGCCAGGGCGGCCATTACGCTCATCGGCAAGAGATTCCTGTAAATCATTCTCCCAGGTCCCGTTCACTCAGAGGACGCTTTAGGTATTTGCGTCCAATTTCCAGGAGTCGAAATACCGAAACAGGCGGAATTAAAACCATTAATTGCGACCTGATCGGCTTAATACAAGTATCGCTTAAAACGTACCTAAGGAAGTCCAGCCTGTATTTATCCGCAGCGGAAGGCTGTATCGCAAGAGGCCGGCGTTCGCAATTCCGCACGTTTAAATTTTGAGCCATTCTACGGGGACCGCCGCTTGCGAGAACCGGCTTTAATTCAATCATAAATCGCTTACCTGGACTTCCAAGATTTTCTGCAGGTATCTGCAAAAGGTAAACAAGATAGCTCCGACCCGGCCGCTCGAGGGTCCTGCACGTTCTGCACACCTGCCAGACCCGATAACGTAAGCAGCACCAGGTATGAATTTTATTAAATGTAATTCTGTCCGTATTTTGCCCGCTTGAAAGATGTAAAATCAAAACTCAGTTATTACACTACCGCTATATTGGCGTTCAACGCTGAACTTCTCATATCTCTGTTATTAGGTCAAATGAGCGTACGAGACGTGCGAACTATTTTATACTGATGCTGTTCCGAAAGTCTCTACTACTAGCTGAAGACCGCTGACCTGGACGTAGACCGAAGAATACCTGTTTTAGTTCGATTATAAACGTTGTTACGGTTTATTTTTGTCTTTATGAATACAATTTGATTTTAGATATTACTAGCTAAACAAATTATACCCTTATGAATTTACTTAACTTGAGTGTATTAATGATACCTTGGAATTCTGAGCTGCCTGGAGTCAGTATCAACCTGGCAATTGTAGAAAATCTCTTTAAGCATTTAAACAAAATTCAAAATAGCCAGTACTGGCTACATACTAATTAAGAATTTTATTATCTGCCATTGCACAAGCTTTACTTTTCTGACTGTAGTCACTGTTGCTGTTAACCACTGTTCCAGGATACTAACACTATCTGAACTTTCAAACGCAATGTCTTCTTCGTCGTTGTGTATTACTAGCCGGTTCCGTAGTTTCTTTCTGTTTCTCCTGTTGCGAGGAACTTGCTTTTCTCTGTATTTATAATTAGCCCGTTTCAATATTTCTAATATGTATTGTTTTTAATTTACACTTGGTTCTTGAAATTTATGTGACGTCTTCAGTGGTGTATATGCTATATATTATTAGTTTTACTCATAATCGGTTAATAATATTTGCGTGTCTAATCTTCAAAACGAATCATTGTTTACTTTACTACTTACTCCAGCTATCCGGGAAAGGTTTCTTCCGGCTAGCTAAACGTCACTTTCAATAAACTTGTCACGTTACCTAGCAACAGCTTCACAGATTCGTTTATTAAAGTGACTTATTAAACTTGGATAAAATATATTATTTGAAACTTATGTAATTAAATAAATAATAACAAAAACTGATTGTGAGTAAAGTGAGTAAAGAGATAAAGTCTCGGTTAACTACTTAATCTCTCGACAGTAATGAAACACTTTCCACCTCGGTATATAATATACTATTTCGAGAGTTACAATAATTGGTATATTAAAATATATAAAGATGAAGCAAATTTAGTGGTTCGTTATTTAAGTTACAGTTCTGAGATAACGACAACAACTTATGAAGGAAATCAAAACTTTTAGTCGTTTGTTGGTGGAACGTATGCAGGTGGCGCTTAAGTCGTAAATTGGCGCAGTTCGCGTTGCCACAGACCTTAAATTACATTTAGTGGTGGAGTAGACACATAAAATATAATAACAATAATTTGAAGCGGTATCGTTAAATGGACGGCGGGTATAAAGGCTCCCTTGTTTATGGTCAGCCGTGGATATTGCAGAAGCGACGGTTTCAGGAGAGCGCTGACCACTCCGTCCGGCCTGGAACGCGTGC
This sequence comes from Agriotes lineatus, assembly GCA_940337035.1. Classification (NCBI taxonomy): domain Eukaryota; kingdom Metazoa; phylum Arthropoda; class Insecta; order Coleoptera; family Elateridae; genus Agriotes; species Agriotes lineatus. The sequence goes on from OW679199.1 coordinate 95,435,904, forward strand.
AATTTCATGCCGATATATTAAATATGTATACGGAGATGAGGAAAGAAAACAAGATGAAATACGAGCATAAACAGAAAATGCCTTAAATGAAGTTACTTTAAATATTCAGCAACTGTGCATTTGCACGCCGACGTGATGAATTGTTTTTGAGTAATTTTCCGTCTGAATATTATGAAAATAAGTTAAATGAAGAGCGCTTCACGTTCTCAACTTTTTAACGAAGTGCAAGAATCTCAGGGATTCGTTTTTTGTAGATTTACGCCAGTCAATACGTTTGCGTTTATTTAACTATCGTGATATTTTGGCCTCTATTTACAATTATATCAGTACTTTGTTAGTCTTCGAAAATGCACTCCAGTAAATATAAACGTAAATGCAAATTAGAGTAAAGATTCTAATTTCTTGTTGAGTTAACCGTTTTGGCTTGGTAAGGTTTAAATAATTTCTTTTACATCGAAATAGATTATAATATAAGTTATGTTTGCATGATATACTAATTATATTTGACTTAGATAATTTGTTATACGAAAAACCCGACGGGTGCCAATTTTGCTCCATCAATTATTAGGCAAAGGGCAACATTAAGAAAAATGTCCGATAGCACCGTCATTATTTTTAGTATTCCACAAAACTAGCTCGGATGGAATGCCGGTGAGAGGTCATGGGCATAGAAAAGTACATAATAAATTCACCTACTGTTACGAGCAAGAATAAGCTAACCAATAAGTGTGCTAGGTTTTATAACTTACTATGATCCGCTCCGCTGAACCACACGGCGTAAATGAGTAGCGATGAAAACAGGCTGAAAGAGATAACTAAGACCCAAAATAAAGAAACCACATCGGCTAGTATTACACACCAATATCTCGTTTTTTAATAGCGACAACAGTTAAACGTGGAAAGGTATTAACGTCAGGGACTATCATGAATAAAGCTAAGTTCATGGACATAAACGTTTCAAGGAATAAATTACAGCATACCGGACCATGTAAGCAAAACGGTCTGCCTTAAATTGGTGTATAAGGTACCGATCAAGCAAAATTGAAATGCAAAATATCAATTAATTAGTACTCACCCAAAGACTAGAAATTCAACAGATTCACAAATACTTAAATAGTTAAAACAGGCCACTGGCATACGTATAATAATAGGAAGAAGAAGCAAATACTGTCGTGAAACAGGACTTCTTTAACGCAATTATATAATTAATAATAATGTGGGTTGTCTTCGCTTTAATCGCCGGGTGACGCATGTGACTGAATATGATTAGGTTATTCCGTTTACTATTTCTGCTACTATTGAATTATTTTGCTATCCTTTACTCCAAGAGAGGGTTTGGTGGTATTGCCCGGTCAGCGCTCCAACTTTGTCAGCCCACATTTTATGAAATCGACCCCTTAATCTATGTCCTCCCATCTTTCCTTGTACAATCAACCTCTCCATGGAATTTTTCTTTCGGAATATGTGGCCAAAGTATCGTAGAAAAGATTGGCTGACTCTCGCGGACAGATATGAAGAGATTGGTCCGATATGCTGTCCACGGTATACGCAAGACACGTCTGTATAACTATATTTCAAAGGCATTGCTTTTTTCAAGCTATTACTCACATATATATCAACTATTGAACACGTAATACTAATTCTAAAGTAAGGTTAGGATAAATGTAAACCCAATCGGTCGAATTTCGTTTACAATAATTAAACACTCGTCACCTGCATCGAATACTGGCGTAATTCGAAAAAAACAGGAATGTTCCTTGGAAGCGCGTAATACGCTCTGCTGGGCACTCAATATTGGAAAATTCTTTATATATCGGCGCGCGCTATTATATCGAACGTATACGAAGTCCTACTTCGACGGCGACTGCTGGAGCTCGAACGATGAATCCACAACGTGAAGAAAACCGAAAGAAACGCCCGAGTCAGCAATAACAAAGAAAAATTTACGAGAGAACAGATTTGATCGAGCACTAGCCCGCCTAGAGCTAATCACGAATAGGACATACCTCAAACTTTCGGCGGCTAGTGAACATTTTGCTTCAAAACGGAAACTACCATATCTCGAAATATTCGGCAGCTGGGGCTACCCAAGAACAGGATCAAAGCTGCCCCTCTGGCGACGATTTCGAGAGGATAAATTTGCAAATGCCGCAATACTCAAAGGAAGCGCTTTACAAACACGTCGAGTAGTTTCAGAAGTTAGAAGTGAAAGAATGCCGATTTCCGAAAAAGGATATATGGCAGCCGAAAAAATATCCCCCACCTCTATGTTGTCTAGTCAAGTAATTATTGGTATTTGAAATTGCTAAACTACGACGAACCAGGCGAGAATTTTACGGTGGTGAAATTAATTTGAGCGGCTTTGCATGGCTAAAAGTGCGCGAATTGGTTAGTCATCTTTTAAGTGATCATTTTGAGGTGATCAGTAAATTTATTATGACTCATGTGACATTAATAAAACTCTAGACTCCGTTGCATCATATTAGAGTTGAATCGATTAGGAGTAGTCGAAAATGTATAATTCCAGCAAGATGGAGTAAATTCCTGGGGTAATATGTACCCAGCAATGAAGGTATAATATTTTTGTTAATAACACTTGCATGCACAGGTGAGTTACTATTGTTCCATTGATGTACCTGCGCACAAACTCGAAAGTAGTTATGATCAATTTTCTCCTTCACTGTACGTTGTGCTTGTATGTGAATAATTTGGCGTTTGTTGTTAATGTGTTGCTTTGTTTGACAAATTGCATACCTTGGTTAGTAAGTACGTCACTTACTCCGTTTCAGTGCTTTAGGGAGATAGTCGAGCATCAAACACTATTTTAGAGTTACCTTCGTCAATATAAATTACACGAACTGTGTTATTAGAACCATTATTATTATCTTGGCACGCTGTAGATTTTTCTGTTAAACACAAGACATAACAACTTTGAAAGCCTAAATTTAATGCTGTTTTCAGAAATACAATTCCATTATGGTGAATTTAATGGTGACATAAAACCTCGCAAGAATAAATGTTTAGTCGTTTTAGAATAGTTAAGTGTTTTATTCTCAAAAATGATTAAAATGAGATTAACAAAATTAACTTGTCCAGAACCTTGTTACACGTGGAATTTATGTTAATATTAGGAAGTTAGTTTCTGAGAATTTCAGATATTATCTTGGGTGGCTATCTAGAATTTAATGGTGGTTAAAAAGCAACTGAGCTGTGGGTACTTACGTCTTCAATTCTTCTTCAGTATTTCTACGATTTTCTACCGTTCTTCTTCAACTTGTACGTTACCGTCAAGTGAACATCCCTGTTATTTGTTTGAGTCATCGTCAAGCGAATCTTTAATCTATAAGTCACATTCAACTGATTACGAATAACAATTGTGGAGTTCTTCATTACACCTGTCACTCGTCCGACTTCACCTTACACTTGGAG